>JAXQQM020091709.1:0-38580 GCA_034641835.2 Pinus albicaulis | reverse complement strand
TTTGCTTTATTTTGCTGCTTTAGATAGAAATAATAAATAAAGTGAGAAATAAGAGGGGTCACCTCACTTTAGTCACCTCACTTTATAATAAAGTGTTCTTTTTTCCTAGTAGATTGACGTTGTAACTTAGAGAGGGGGCCTTGGGGGTCCACGTGGATATGATGAGGGAGGCATCTGGCTAACCCAAGGTAAACTGCGCAGATCCAGGGTGAGTTAAGTTTTGGAGGGAGTTTGATGTTATAAAAGGAGAGGCTCTCACCTCATTTGATCATCCATGATTTGATATTCTTATTGATAGCTAGACTTTGTCTGCTTCAGCACGCCGGTTGTTTAGTCGGTCTGCAGCACTGCTTAGTGCACGAGTGCCTCCGGTCGGAGATCTCACCCTTAGCCTCGGGGGACTTCGAGTGCCTGCCCTGGTAAGGTTTTTCTGGTTTCACCCTTAGCTTCGGGGGACTTCGAGTGCCCGCCCTAGTAAGGTTTTTCTGAGTTCCATCTTTCAGTTCCAGCGGTAGAGCAGCAGCAGTTTCTGAAGCATATCTGAGAAGGAGAAAGCCCTCTTGTGGCTGCGCAGAGCAAGAGAAGGAAGGACGCTGATTCTTGAAGGAGAAGGACGCTGTCTCATCTGGAGAGAGGACGCGGATCCTTGCAGGAGAGGAAGGACGCTGTCCAAGGAGGACGCAGTTCAGGATTGGCAGAGGGAACGCTATTTTGGGAGGCAGAAGGACGCTGTCTAGCCCTAGAGTGAGGACGCTGTCCATTTCTGAAGGTAAGGGTTGCAGATCTGAAGGCTTATTGTTAGATCCAGCTTTGGGAAGGATAGATCTTGCAGATCTAGTCCTGTATTTGGCAGATCTAGTCTTGTATGTTGCAGATCTGGGGGTTTTGTACTAGATCCAGCTTGGAGAGTTGCAGATCTGAAGAAATATTGGCAGATCTAGTCCAGATCTGAAGGGTTAACATCAGACCCATCCCTAGAGGCTGTAGATCTGAAGAGATATTGTCAGATCCAGTATAGATCTGAAGGTTTGGTGGCAGATCTGATAGGGGAGGACGCAGATCAGGGAGAGAAGGACGCAGATCTGGTTTGGAGGCTTCAGATCTGTCAGATCTGAGTGTTCAGGAGCAGATCCACTTGGTAGGACGCTGATCTGAGGAGCAGACTTGGGAGAGGCTGGCTCAACAGCGTTTTCTAGCCTTCAGTGGCTGATCTATTGTCTGGAGGGTTTCCTGCCCGGCTGTATCAGCGCAGACAAAATAAGCCAGGAGGGCTTTTCCAGGGCCTGTACCCCCGCACTGCATTGGGCAGCTTCATCTTCGCCAGGTGAGAGCTAGGACGCGGTCCATGTTGCAGCCATTATTTGTCCGTTGGAGAGGGTCTCCACTTGCCTAGGGCAAGGATAGGTGCACCCTGCTCGATTTATTGTACTCTCTCTATGTACTTTCTCGATTAATAAATGGCTCTTTCCGGTATTCCATGTGTTATGATTCGTGTTGATCCGGTTCGCATTACATTTCCTATATCCGTATTTTCGTTATCGTTTTTTATTATCGGTTAGTCCCCTTTGTGACACATGCTGGTATCGCAGTGTTTGGCTCACTCGTGGTGCCAGCGCAGCCTATGACATCCAGGGGTCACCCCCGTTTCTTTGGGGGAAGTGATTCTGATTCAGAGACAGAACGGCAGAATCCACTGGAGGCCATGTTTGCAAAGTTTGCAGAGAAGATGGATGTATTCATGCAAGATATGAAGAAGATTGCAGAAGGGACGCAGTATGAACCCCCTAGGGTTTTTCAGGTAGGGGAAGGATCGGGAACGTCTAGTTGCATACCAGATGCTATTCCCATTGTGACAGCGCAGAAGGCCGATTCCATGGACACGCGACCTACCATGCCTACTTTCCCGGTAGAGGAAGTAGAGCAAAAGGCATCAAGAGATGAGGGTCTCGATCTTCATGCAGTTTGGTTTGCAGATTGGCGAAGCATGGGACAAGAATTCATGGATGCTTTCCCTTTCAATCAATATATTCAGGTCCGAAGTGGCGGTAAGCCTCATGATCGAAATAAGGGACGGGGCTCCCACCGTGATAGTAACCGTGCAGCCAGCAAATTTCATTTGCCGATGTTTGATGGGTCGCCAAAGACTACAGCCAGGTCTTGGGTGGAGAAACTAGACCTCTATTTTCACTCTTTAACCGTATTAAAGCGTGAGAAGGAGGCCATTAAGATGGTCGCATTACATCTAGATAAGGAGGCTCGTAATCGAAGGTTTCATGGGTTGGACAACACCGGGGGCATTCCACAAAGGACGAGCACATGTCGAGTTCACCGTGAGGGTGGGAACGTTTTGATCGAAGGACCCGATTCAGCCTTTCCTCGAGCCGACCAAGCTCAAACCGTACAGTAGTGCGGTGAGGCATACATCTCGTACTTTTGAGGGTTTCTCTTCGTTGATGGTACCCCCATATATCAAATAGCCTCGGTTGATCACGATGTTTGTAGAGGGTCGTCGAACCACTTCGTGGTTCAGTCCTACGAACAAACCGGCTACACTTCAGGATACTATCAGTAGGGCCCGTGACCTACAAGATGTCTTGCCTAGGACTCGGCCACCTTCTCCCCAGAGACAGGCTTTCCAGCCTAAGGGTAAGGACACGAGGGTTCCGCCTCCCAAGGCGAATCCCGGACGAGGACACAGTATGATGATGAGGCTAGGAGAGAGCTGCGACGGAAGCGATTGTGCTTCACCTGCCAGGAGCCATGGGCACCAGGACACAAGTGCACACCAGGGAAGGCACATTTCATAGAGGTCTTCTCCGAGGGCAGTGGAGAAGAGGATCAGTTGGATGATGAGAGGAGGTGGAGAGCAAGAGAGGCAAATGGGCAGAAATGACCACCGCCTCCGCCACCCGATGCAGGAGAGGCATCATTTGCACCTACTGGGGGATCTCTAGCAGCATTACGAGGAGTCCCCAAGTATCTGACATTGCGCGTACGTGGGACAGTACGGGGGCAGCGTGTCTCAGTTCTAGTTGACAGTGGGGCCACCCACAATTTCATCGATGCCCAGATGGCCGCACGGAGAGGCATACCCACGGAGAGCTTCGATGGGTTTTCTGTTTTGGTCCCAGGAGATCAGACCACGGCTTGTGCTCGATATGTACCAGAGTTATCAGTGACGATGGGCACCTATACTTAGACTGATCACTTCTTTGTGGTGGACATTCCGGCCACACACCAATGTGATATTGGGAGTGCAGTGGCTTATCACTCTAGGGAAGGTCACAACGGATTGGAAGGCCTTGGAAATGGAGTGGGATGATCCCAAGACGGGAAGGCATGAGAAGATCCGAGGGCAGAACACATATCCGCCCCAGACGGTATCGGCACACAGCATGGATGCGACATTCCGCAGGGGAGATATAGAGTGGGCAGTCGAGCTGCGAGCTTCAGAGATAGTAGATACAGGTAGGGCGGTGCACCCTGATCTACAGACTCTTCTCGACAGGTATGCAGTAGTTTTTGGAGACATTCCACCAGGACAGCCACCAGATCGGGGGTTTGAGCACACGATCGAGTTGGAGCGGGGCATACAGGCAGTGATCACCGCATACGGGCATCCCAAAGCCTATCGGGATGAGATAGACGGGCCATTCGGAGTTTGGCCTTGGGCATATTCGACCAACCACAGATCCTTTCGCTTCTTCGTAGTCTTTGGTGAAGAAGAGGACGACATTACGCATGCATCGATTACGGGGCTCAGAACAAGAAGACAGCAGTGCCCCATTCTAGGATCGGTAAGGTTGATGGACGTTGAGAGGAGCACGGTTCTTCTAAAAGATTGATTTGAGGAATCAGTGCATCGAGATACGCATGAGAGACAGGACATTACAGGCCCCTTTGGTGTCATTATGGACACTTTGAGTTTCTGGTCATGCCATTTGGGCTGACCAATGCACCCGCCACTTTTCAGTCTTGCATGAACCATATCTTCAGGGATCATCTGAGGAAGTTCGTGCTGGTTTTCTTTGATGATATTCTCATATACAGCAGGACCTGGGAGGAGCACCTCCAGCACATTGAGACAGTTTTACGCATTCTGGAGGAGCAGCAGTTCTTTGCCAAACTCTCCAAGTGTGAGTTTGGATTGACCGAGATGTTGTATTTGGGACACATCATAGGAGTGGACGGAGTGCGAGTCCATGACGAGAAGATCCGGGCCATCAGGGACTGGCCAGAGCCGCGGAATGTGACAGAGCTTAGAGGGTTCATTGGTATCTGTACTTACTACAGGAAGTTCGTCAAGGGCTTCTCACAGCTTGCCGCACCCCTCACAGAGCTGACGAGGAAGGGGGCATTCAGCTGGACGGATACCGCCCAGAGAGCTTTTGATCGGCTCAAGGAGGTGATGAGTAGTTGTCCGGTGCTGGCATTGCCCGATTTTACTCAACCCTTTATCCTAGAGTGTGATGCATCAGGGGAAGGGATTGGAGCAGTTTTGATGCAGGAAGGTCATCCAATTGCATTTGAGAGCCGGAAGCTCCTTCCACATGAGAGACTTTATCCCATCTATGATAAGGAGATGCTGGCCATCATGCATGCATTGGCCAAATTCCGGCAGTACTTGGTAGGCGGCAGATTCAGAGTCAGGACAGATCATAACAGCCTGAAGTACTTTCTGGAGCAGAAACAGCTACAGGAGAGGCAGCAGAAGTGGATCAGCAAGATCCAGGCTTACGACTTTGACATAGAGTATGTCAAAGGGAAGAACAACGTGGTTGCAGATGCCCTTTCCCGTAGACCAGCCACATTATCCCTCATGAGCTTGGACGCTGATTGGAAGGCTCGACTACTGGTTGAGTATTCCAAGAATAGATTTGCATGTGAGGTGTTGGATGGACAGGTAGCAGATAGCAGATACAGGGTGGCAGATGAGGTCATCTATTACAGGGATCGGATCTTCTTGACTGAGGGATCTCAGCTCAAGGAGAAGATACTCCATGCCTCTCATGATTCACCATTGGCGGGCCATCGGGGGTTCACCAAGATGTACAGGGCCATCCGGGAGAGATTTGCCTGGAAGGGCCTCAAGGAGGACGTACTCCAGCATGTTCGGGAGTGTGAGGTTTGCCAGCGGAACAAAGGGGAGATGAACCATCCCGCAGGGTTGTTGCAGCCGCTTCCCATTCCAGAGGGGAAGTGGGAGAGTGTTTCGATGGACTTCATCACGGGGTTGCCCACAGTGCAAGGCAAGGACTGCATCTTCGTGGTAGTTGACCGGCTAACGAAGTATGCTCACTTCTTCGCCATTTCGGCACACTACACGGCAGCACAGGTGGCAGAGTTGTTTTTCCGGGAGGTTTTCAGATTGCATGGTCTACCCAAGACCATTGTTAGTGACAGGGACAGCCGCTTTATGGGTGGATTTTGGCAGGAGCTCTTTCGACTAGTGGGGGCTGAGTTGACACCGAGCACCAGCTACCATCCCCAGACGGACGGGCAGACAGAAATAGTTAACAAGTGGCTGGAGGGCTACTTGCGTAACTACGTCAGTGGGCAGCAGCGAGCGTGGCTGAAATGGCTACATCTGGGCGAGTACTGCTACAACACAACCCATCATATGTCTATCGGTATGACACCTTTCTATGCATTGTATGGATATCATTCCTTATCTTTTGTGGATGTGATGTTTGGGGTTAGCAGGGCTCCGCGAGCCAAACTATGGATCCAAGAGAGCAAAGACATCCTTCGGACTCTCAAGGACAACATAGCCACCGCACAAAATCAGCAGAAATTATATGCAGACAGGGGCCGAGTGGAGAGACACTTTGAGGTAGGGGATTTGGTCTACCTGCGGTTACAGCCATACCGCCAGTCTTCACTCAAACAGAAGGGGGCAGAGAAGCTTAAGCCTCGTTTTTATGGACCATACGGGGTGATTCGTAGGATCGGACAGGTTGCATATGAGTTGGAGTTGCCCCAAGGCAGCCGGA
This sequence comes from Pinus albicaulis, assembly GCA_034641835.2. Lineage (NCBI taxonomy): Eukaryota > Viridiplantae > Streptophyta > Pinopsida > Pinales > Pinaceae > Pinus > Pinus albicaulis. The sequence goes on along the minus strand of JAXQQM020091709.1, from coordinate 32,587 downwards.
TTCATAACATTTTCCATGTATCATGCCTGAAGAAGGCACTGGGCCAGCATGTGACAGTCACCGGGGAGCTACCTCCGACAGATGATGAGGGGCACTTGGTATTACAGCCAGAGGCCATTATTGACACCAGGGAGAGACAGCTGCGGAGCAGGAAGATTAGAGAGTTCTTGGTGAGATGGAAGAATCTGCCAGATGAGGATGCCACTTGGGAAGATGAGAAGATCTTACAGCATCCCTCACTTCAGTTGCTTGAGGACAAGCAACGTTTTGCCGGGGGAGACTGTAATATTCCCAATTAGCCTTGCTAATTGGAATATTGCATTTTGCTTTATTTTGCCGCTTTAGATAGAAATAATAAATAAAGTGAGAAATAAGAGGGGTCACCTCACTTTAGTCACCTCACTTTATAATAAAGTGTTCTTTTTCCTAGTAGATTGACGTTGTAACTTAGAGAGGGGGCCTTGGGGGTCCACGTGGATATGACGGGGGAGGCATCAGGCTAACCCAAGGTAAACTGCGCAGATCCAGGGAGAGTTAAGTTTTGGCGGGAGTTTGATGTTATAAAAGGAGAGGCTCTCACCTCATTTGATCATTCATGATTTGATATTCTTATTGATAGCTGGACTTTATGCCTTGTGCAGCGGTTGTTTTGCGTGATGCACGGCCTTTGTTTAGTGCCACAGTGTCTCCGTTCGGAGATCTCACCCTTAGTCGGGGGACTTGAGTGCACATACTGGTAAGGTTTGGTTTCACCCTTAGCCGGGGGACAGTGCCCGCCCTGGTAGTTTGGTCCTGAGTATACTTTTCGGTTCCAGTAGCGACGAGTTCTGAAGCATATACGAGGAGGAGAAAGCCCTCTTGTGGGCGCGCGAAGGCAAGAGAAGGAGGACCGATTCTTGAAGGAAGAGCTGTTTGTCTCATACGGAGAGGACGCTGATCCTTTCAGGAGAGGAAGGACGTTGTCCAAGGAGGACGCAGTTCTGGTTTGGCAGAGAAAACGCTGTTTAGGGAGGCAGAAGGACGCTGTCTAGCCCTAGAGTGAGGACGCTGTCCATTTCTGAAGGTAAGGGTTGCAGATCTGAAGGCTTATTGTTAGATCCAGCTTTGGGAAGGATAGATCTTGCAGATCTAGTCTTGTATATTGCAGATCTAGTCTTGTATGTTGCAGATCTGGGGGTTTAGCACTAGATCCAGCTTGAGGAGTGACAGATCTGAGGAGATATTGATAGATCTAGTCCAGATCTGAAGGGATAACACCAGATCTAGCCCTAGAGGCTGTAGATCTGAGGAGACAGTTCCAGATCTAGCATAGATCTGAGGGTTTGGCAGCAGATCTGATATTGGAGGACGCAGATCAGGAAGGGAAGGACGCAGATTTGATTGGAGGTTTCAGATCCATCAGGTGGGACGCAGATCTGAGGAGCAGACTATTGTGAGAGGAGCTCAACAGCGTTTTCCAGTATTCTGTAGCTGGTTCATCTGTCTGGAGGGTTGAGGGGCTTGTGCTTCACCTGTTTCTGCGCTGCCACTAGCAGAGATAGCGTTTTCCATTTGTGAGGGTTTGCAACTTGAGATCAGCCCCAGTACCAGCGCAGTTCATCTTCAGTCTTCACAGCAGCTAGGACGCTGTCCTTGTTGCAGCCATTTTTCTTGTATGAGAGGCTCATCACTTGCCTAGGGCAAGGATGGGTGCACTGATTCTGATTTACTCCTCTCTATGTACTTTCTGATTAATAAAATGGCTCAGTTTCTGGTATTACATGTGTCATGATTCAGTGATCTGGTTCAGTATTGTATTTTCTATATCTGTCTGGCATATTTCTGTTTATTACTGGTTATTTCCCTTTGGGGATATTACAGAAGCCTCTTTTCCGCCATTGTTTTGTCTGGTTCTGTTTCTGTGTTTTCTGCAATCTGTTTCTGAGTTATTTCATTTCTAATAGTGGTTGATGGACTTCAGCAGCGTGGAGGATGCTTCAGAGTTAGAGCAATATACAACAGGAATAATTTCTAGAGCACTTTCCTTGCTAAGAGGGAGTGTTGATTTTTGTAGCATCAAAAAGTGCTCTAAGCCCCAAATTTTGTGGAGAGGCTTAGAAACGGGTATTCCAAAGAACCCAAAAACCGTTTGTGAAAATTTCACTCGGTTAATGTTTTATTAAAATAATTAATTATTTTGATGGAGACCCTAAGTCTAACTGAGGGAAATTAAATAATTAAAGGATATTCAAAAAACATAGTGAGAATAATCTAGAAAAGGCCGAGATCAAGTCATGTTATAATCTTAGCTGTTGATTAGAGATCTAATCTCGGTCGTTGATGTCTCAACGAGAAGACTATAAAGGAAGGCTTGAGGTCCATTTGCAAAGATACACCGAATTGATCTAGAGTTTGAAATTTCTGTGGTGGGCTTTACTGAGAAATTCGAGCTAGAGATCTGAGCAATGAGGGGCAGAGATAGCATCTGGAGAGGAAGAAATTTTCTCAGCCGGTGGAGCATCAGTTAGAGAGAGGCAGAGATGATCTAACCAAGCCAACACTGAAGGAAGGAGGGCTGATGCAGTGACTGCGTAGGGCTCATGCAGAAGCAGCGCAAAGGCAGAGGAGGGTTTCCATAATTTTGCTTGTAGATCAGTTTCGGAGGTCGGGATCTGGAAGGTGACACCTGGAGGCTATTCCTCAGGGTCCACAGAGGTAAAGGGACTTACTTGGGGATGAAAGCTGAGACTGGAAGGGGGTGATGCAGAGGTTGGAAGGTCCAGCGCTGGGACTACGCAGTGCCTCCCCAGGGCAGGGTCTTCTTCATCCGGGAACTTAGTGATTGAGTGAGGTAAATCCTCACAAATTTTTCTGCCAGTATTTCTCTCTGTAACTGAATTACCCTAGGGGTATTCAGAGATGTATTCAGACATTGCTACTGCTTAATAATAAAACCCTCAGATGTGCTGCACCGGTTTTCCCGCATTGTATTTTTCCGGGGACTTAGTCCAAAATAAAGGTGTCATATGTGTGATTGATTTCCTTCTTTAGTTTCCTTGTTTTAGAATCATGAGTATTATAGTGTAGGTTGCTTCAATGATCGCTTCAGTATTTCATGTACGATTCAGAAATAATTGTGTAAAGTAAATTACATAATAGAAGAAGTAATCCAGTTGGTTGTAGTAGGATTCCTTAGATTGTTTCAGATCTAGGAATTTTCACATGGTTTCAGAGCATTGATGTGAAATAGGAAGAAAAAAATCTGAATTCTGAAGTGAAGGTTGTTTTTGGTGCAGTGCAGCAGAAGGAATCCATTGAAGGATTGTGTAGTCCTAGCCAGGAGGGCTAAGATTTTCGTGGCAGTCTCTCTCTGAGTGAGTCAACAAAGAGAAAGGGCTTCCAGATCAAGATCTTGCTATAGCAGAGGGAGAAACGCAGAGCCTTCGCGCAAAAGACAGAGGGACGCAATTTTCTGACGTTGTTGCTGGGCAGAAAAGCATCAGAAGGAGTCAAGAGCACACATTGAGGGAATTCTTCCTCAATGATTTCCTAGCCGAGGATGTCAACATTTCTCAGTTGTTGAGCAAAAATAGAACTTACAACTCCATCAGGGAGTGCGTAAGCCTACCAGGAGTTGTGCCGTAGGGAGGAAGAGGGAGAAGATTCGAAAAATTTCGGCTGAGATGGCATCTCACGGACTTTGTGATCGATATTGGTTGGAGGGCTCCTCAAGCTATATGATTTGGAAGGAACGAGCTCAGTTCCTTTTGGATGAACATGATCTGAAGGAGTTCATGGAGAACGTGGTAGCTGTTCCTACGGATGTGGATCAGCTCAAGAAGTACGAGGCAGATATGGCCAAGGCAAAGAGGTTGCTCCTTGATGTTATCAAGGATCACATCATCTCACATGTGGCTGGCAAGGTTACTGCCAGAGAGATTTGGGTAGCTTTGCATGACCTATTTGTGGGATCTTCCGAGAAGCAGAAGTTGTACTTAGAGCAGAAGCTCCATATGATACAGATGCAAAAAGGGGAGCGCGTGGCTTCATACCTCATGCAGTTTCAGGAGATTCAAGATCAGCTGTCGGCAGTAGGTGCTACACCTACAGCTGCAACCATGGTACGGATGGCCCGTAATGGTGTCACGGAGCAGTGGCAAGTGTTTATCCAGAGCATACTGGGCCAGGCAGCATTACCTAGTTGGGAGCAGTTGTGGTCAGCTTTTCAGGAGGAAGAGCTGAGGAGAGACCTCATCAAGTGCAAACCTGATGCCAACAGTAGTAGTGGATCGAAATCCCTCGAGGAAGAGGAGAACGCAAACCTTGCATCGAAGGGACAACAGGCGCAACGGAAATCGAAGTGTGATGTTTCGAAGGTCAAGTGATTCAAATGTGGCGAGAGGGGCCACTACGCATCTCAGTGTCCCTTGAAGAAGAAGGACAAAGATGAGAAGCATGACCTGAAGGTTGTAGCCGCGAAAATCGAGGAGAACGAGTTTGCCATGAGTGCCCATGCTTCTCGAGGAGAGAAGTGGGGTGATATTGAACTGTAGTTTACTTCAAACTTTATTTGGGCAGGATCCTTGAGAAACCCACCTCATGGATCATTACCTTACTACAGGAGTCCATGATCGACAGTAGCGGGATGGAGGAGTTTCAGTGAAAGCCGTGGAGTGATGGAGACGACAGTGTAGTAGATAACAACGCTTATTTCTCGAGCAATGCAGAGTAGAGGTAGCAGCAGCGTAGCAGCAACATCGCAGTGCACGAGAGTGCAGTGCAGTGCAGAGTAGCAACAATGCAGTGCATCATAGGGACAACACAATAGTTATCAACAGCCAGAGTCTTTAGCACCGAGGTGCATCCACTGAACACTTGTTCAGTCTTGGGTGAGTTCAGTTGTTTCTCTCAACAACTGAGTTGTAGTGCAGATGCAATGTTAGCAACATAGTAGATGCAACACTTGAAAGGGAGTTGTAGTACAGATGCATTCTAGAAATTTGATAACCCAACCTCAGTTTTCAGTTTCTCCTTATTTCTCCCATAAAGTTAAATGCCCATTCCCATAGCCATACATTCAACAAGCTGGAAAAAAATAAATATTTTCTAAAAACACAAATTCTGGAAATTTCACATTGCTGAAATGCAGAAATAAAAACTCGGAAAATAAATCAGCCACACAGAAATTTGACACACTGATTTTTGGTCAACTTGACCCTGGAAAAACCCCCTACATCTCTTTGGGAAAACCAGTTCGAAAGCTCTTCTTATTTCTGATAAATAGCTTTTACAGTGAGAGAGAACTACTTCGAAATATTTTAGCAAGTAACAAATCCCAGTGTTCCACGGGGTCGCGTCCCCCAGGGTCGGGTGCACGCACCCCTCGCACTCGGGACGGGGAGTCTCTTGCGGGTGCGTTTCCATACGCACCCTTTTTGGGGAGTCTCGAGGAGACGCAGGGGGTGTGTTTCCCCAGTGTGGGAGTCACGACTCCCCCAAAAAAATGCTTCTGGGTGTACCCCTAAAAAAAGGTGCTTATGGGCGTCCCCTTTCGAGGGGAGTCGCACACCCCTTACTTTGTCTAATAAAACCTTGTATTAAAAAAAATTAAAAAAAATATAAAAAATATAAAAAAAAACTTAAAACTAAAACTAAACTATCGATTACACCCATTCTTCAACCATTATCGCTGTCGTGCCTGACCTCACTGCTCCCACCACTGATCGTGCCCGCCGTCGCCGTCGCCGTCGCTATTAGAGCAGCCGCAGCCGCAGTAGTTAGAACAGCCGCAGCCGTAGCCGCATATAGCCATTACAACTTAGAACAGCAGGTTGCAGCCGCATAGAGCAGGCCGCAGCTGCATACAGCCCTCCGCCCCCCGCATACAGCCCTCCGCCTATCTGCCTGTCTGCCCATCCGCCTGTCCTCCCTCTGCATACAACCCTCCGTAGCCGCCCTCTGCCCGTCCGCCCTTCGTTGTCGTCCGCCACTGCCACCGCCTGTTGTCCGACCTCCACTGTCGTCCGCCATCGCTGCAGCGAAATACTCAACTGCCGCAGCCGCAGACAGCTGCAGTCCGCCCACCTGCTGTCTGCCACCCCTCAGCCAGGTATGTTAAATTTTTAATTAAAAATTTTACTAGTTTCATGTTTTAAAAATTAAATTTTAACTATTATCAACTTATCAGTAGTTTAAGTCTTTAAGACTACATTTTGATTTAAATTTTAAAAACAGAATGTATATGTTGAAATTTTCCATTAAAATAAAATTTTTAAAATTTAATTCTTTTATAAAACCTTTCATGCAGGGCAGGAAAATTAAAAAAAAATTGCAAAATAAATTAAAACACAACAAGCAACAACTGTAAAATGACTGATCAGGACAACATGAGCAGCCACAGTGACACTGACAGTGATAGTGAATACACTCCTCAAACAGAAAGTCCATTTGCATCTGCAATTAATGAAAGCCATCACCGTGGCAGTAGTCCAGCTACTGCTTCGCCCACAACCCCATTACCTGCAACCCCATCAAGGGCATTGGCAGAATATGCAAATGGGACATTTAATCCAATCAAACCTCTTTTGTTATATGCTAGCAAAATGGTTGACTCTTCAACCCAACCAAAACCAGAGAAACAAAGAGGTGGGACATGCCATTGGAAATGCAATGTTTGTGGTCATTCTTGGGTTGGAAGTTATAGTCGGATCAAGATGCATCTTTTGGGTGTAGGTGGCAAAGGGGTTAACATATGCACAAAATTAACCATATTGCAAAAATCAGAGCTCTTGAGGATGCAAATGGCAGCAGATGCAAAGGGCACTTTTGCAAGTAGAAAATTCATGATCGAAGCTCAGCAAAATGAAAATTTTGATGAAGCCACAAGCTCCAAAAGAAATTTAAAAGGTAGAAAAAATATCAATATGCCTCCACCATCTCCTGTTGGGATTAAGGGTTCCCGTTCTTATGCAGTGGGACCAACTCTTGCAGGGATGTATGGTAAGTTGAACCATGATGATACAGATGATGCCATTGGCAAATTTCTTTTTGCCAATGGCATTCTTTTCCATGTTAGTCGTTCTCCTTACTACAAGGCGATGGTCAAGGAAATTGCAGCAGCAGGACCCTCATATGTGCCCCCAGATGAACATAAGTTGAGGACAGTGATATTAGAAAGACAAGTGAGCAATATTAATGTGCAAAAGGAAAAACTGAGGTAGACATGGGTGAAGGAAGGTTGTTCTATTGTTATGGATGGGTGGACAGACATTGCCAAACGTCCACTTATCAACATCATAGTTACTTGCCGAGATGGGCCTTTCTTTCTTAGAGCTATTGATTGTTCTGGAAAGCGCAAAGATGCAGGGTTCCAATTTGAGCTTTTTCGTGATGCTATAGAGGAGGTTGGCTCTACGAATGTGGTACAGGTTGTGACAGATGCAACAGCAGTGTGTAGATCAGCAGGATTAATGATTCAAAGTAAATACAAGCATATTTTCTGGACCCCTTGTTGTGTGAATGCACTCAATAATACATTGAAAGACATTGGCAAAATTGAGTGGGTATCTAACTTGGTGACAGCTGCAAGAAATGTGCAAATGTTTATTTGCAATCGCCACGCCTCTTTATCCATGTACAGGTCTCATGTGAGGAAGGAATTCCTCAATCCTACTGATACCAAATATGCTAGTTATTTTATTTTATTAGAGAGGATGTTGGAGGTGCAGTCAGCATTGCAGGCCATGGTTGTGACTCCAGAATGGAACAGATGGGTAGAATCCAAGATAGAGGAAGGGAAGAAAATCAGGATTCAGATATTGGATAATGATTGGTGGACAGATTGTGGTTATTTGGTGTCACTCTTACGTCCTGTAGTTGAGGTCATTCACTACACTGACATAGATTCTCCTACTCTTGGAGAAATGTATGAGACTTTTGATAGTATGTTGGATCAAGTAAGGGTGGCCATTCGTGAGAAAGACCCTCCCTTAGAGTTTTATACGACCCAGATTCGACCCATTATTCAGCGTAGGTGGGATCGAATGAATACACCTTTGCACATGGTAGCATATGCTCTCAACCCAAAATGGTATGTGCCAAGGATTGGTAGAATTCTTCCCATTGAAGATCCTGAGGTCAAAAAGGAATTTCAAGCTGCCATTACAAAGATGTATAGTTCAGAAGAAGGGAAAAGAATCAGGAGACAATGGATGCAATTTGCAAGTCTCAATGGTCCCTTCAACAAGCATGATGCAAGGGAAGATCGCAATGATTTAGGCCAGATTGACCCCATTGGTTGGTGGACCATGCATGGGGATGATGCTTCAGATATCCAACAACTTGCTATTCGCTTATTGTCTCAGATTGCTAGTTTCTCTGCAGCAGAGAGGAATTGGTCCACATATAGCTTCATCCACTCTATCAAGAGGAATAGACTTTCCTCTAGGAGAGTAGAGAAGCTAGTTGCAGTGCACAGTTCTCTACATCTTGCACATAGGAAGACACCAGAGTATCGGAAGGGACCGAAAACACGATGGGACGTGGATCCAGAGGATAATGCATAGATAGATGATGAGGATGGACCAGATGAGCTGCAACATGGTTTGGTTGGAGTTTCGTTGGTTACTCAGGAGAGTGACTTTGACTCAGATATTGACATTCCCATTGATGGTCCCGATGACTTCATGCAGTAGATGGATGTCGAGGACCAATCATTGAGATTGAGTCTTTGATATTGATTTTATTTTCAGTGCTCATTATCCATTTTTAGTATTTACTTTTCAGTTGATGACCTCAGACTCTTGACTCTTAATTATTTTTGAGTTTGAAACTTATCTATTATGAATCATGATATTATCTACTTCTAGACTTTTACTATTTAGACTTTAGCATGTTCATTGTTTTCAATTTGCTTTCAATTTCGATTCTAGAATAGTAGAATGATGAATGATGAAATTAACTTTTAATTTTTAATTTTTTAAATCAAAGTACATTGTAGATTGTAGAATGATGAATGATGAATGATATGGAATCATGGTTCAATATATTTTGAGATTTCATTATTGAATTTATTTATTGAATGATCATTGATTATGGATGAATATTAGAATTTAGAAATTAGAATACTAAGTATGTCACATGAATGATGTACATACAGTATGTCATTATTAATTTCAATTATAAATTTAAATTTAGTATTTACTATTATTTAACAATGAATATGAACTTGAATTATATATATATATATATATATATATATAGATATAAAATTAAAAATTATATACCTCGACGACTCCCCGCACCCTCGAAATTTCCCTAAAATTTCAGGGTACTCCCACGTGTCCCCCCTGTGCGTCTCCCTGCACCAAAGTCTTGGTGGAACATTGACCAATACAACTTATCTCATTTTCCGTGCTGAACCATCGCCTCGGAAAATGTGCAAACAGCAAAACAGAAACAACAATAAATGCTGTACGACCTCCTTGAATTTCATGCCCTGAAATTACAACATTAAATGTTGTTGTACGGCCTCCTTGAAAAGCATGCAAACAACAATAAATGCTGCTGTATGGATTCCTCAGACTGCGTGCAGAGAAATAGCAATAATTGTTGTACGGTTTTCTGCCTTGGTTTCAGTGCACAGGGACAAAAACTCATTATATGGACTGTCTTGAAAACCGTGCCTCAAAAACCAGCAAACTGCTCCTTGAAATCTATGCCAAAAATTTTGTACGACCTCATTGGAATACATGCCCAAGCTGCTATACGGTTTTGCAATTTGCAAGTCTCAATGGTCCCTTCAACAAGCATGATGCAAGGGAAGATTGCAATGATTTAGGCCAGACTGACGCCATTGGTTGGTGGACCATGCATGGGGATGATGCTCCAGATATTCAACAACTTGCTATTCGCTTATTGTCTCAGATTGCTAGTTCCTCTGCAGCAGAGAGGAATTGGTCCACATATAGCTTCATCCACTCTATCAAGAGGAATAGACTTTCCTCTAGGAGAGAAGAGAAGCTAGTTGCAGTGCACAGTTCTCTACATCTTGTACATAGGAAGACACTAGAGTATCGGAAGGGATCGACAACACGATGGGACGTGGATCCAGAGGATAGTGCATAGATAGATGATGAGGATGGACCAGATGAGCTGCAACATGGTTTGGTTGGAGTTTCGTTGGTTACTCAAGAGAGTGACTCTGACTCAGATACTGACATTCCCATTGATGGTCCCGATGACTTCATGCAGCAGATGGATGTCGAGGACCAATCATTGAGATTGAGTCCTTGATATTGATTTTATTTTCAGTGCTCATTATCCATTTTTAGTATTTACTTTTCAGTGGATGACCTCAGACTGAAGACTCTTGACTCTTAATTATTTTTGAGTTTGAAACTTATCTATTATGACTCATGATATTATCTACTTCTAGACTTTTACTATTTAGACTTTAGCATGTTCATTGTTTTCAATTTGTTTTCAATTTCGATTCTAGAATAGTAGAATGATGAATAATGAAATTAACTTTTAATTTTTAATTTTTTAAATCAATGTACATTGTAGATTGTAGAATGATGAATGATGAATGATATGGAATCATGGTTCAATGTATTTTGAGATTTCATTATTGAATTTATTTATAGAATGATCATTGATTATGGATGAATATTAGAATTTAGAAATTAGAATACTAAGTATGTCATATGAATGATGTACATACAGTATGTCATTATTAATTTCAATTATAAATTTAAATTTAGTATTTACTATTATTTAACAATGAATATGAACTTGAATTATATATATATATAAAATTAAAAATTATATACCTCGACAACTCCCCGCACCCTCGAAATTTCCCTAAAATTTCAGGGTACTCCCACACGTCCCCCCTGTGCGTCTCCCCGCACCCGCGTCTCCCCGCACCAGAGTCTTGGTGGAACATTGACCAATACAACTTATCTCATTTTCTGTGCTTAACCATCGCCTCGGAAAATGTGCAAACAACAAAACAGAAACAACAATAAATGTTGTACGACCTCCTTGAATTTCATGCCCTGAAATTACAACATTAAATGCTGTTGTACGACCTCCTTGAAAAGCATGCAAACAACAATAAATGCTGCTGTACAAATTCCTCAAACTACGTGCAGAGAAATAGCAATAATTGCTGTACGGTTTTTTCCTCGGTTTCCGTGCATAGGGACAAAAACTCAATGTATGGACTGTCTTGAAAACCGTGCCTCAAAAACTAGCAAACTGCTCCTCGAAATCTATGCCAAAAATTTTGTACGACCTCATTGGAATACGTGCCCAAGCTGTTGTACGGATTTGCCTTGAAACTCGTGCCCAAACTGCCTTGAATTGTGTGCCTCTCCTTGCTGTACGGATTTGTTGAAGTGCTGCCTCGGTATGCATGCCAAGTTTCCGTTCTCCTTCTCCTCACTGCTCAGAAATCTCCTTTGCTCTCTTCTTCTCCTTCTCTCAATCTGCTCATGAAAGAATGAATGAACTTTTCCCTCCTTTTCCTCCTTTAACCTAACCCTAAGTGACTTTTGGGAAATCCCTAAATCTAATGGCTGAGATAGCTTTAGATTTAGGGCTGAGATTAAATGCCCATTTAAATCTCACTTTCTATTTTTTAATTCACCCCACTTTAATAAAGACCCACTTAGTCATTTATTTCCAATGTCACTTTTCACTTTCCAATTTCACATTGACTTTATTAAAGTTACTTTAAAATTAGACTTAGTAACTTTATCATTTAAAAGTCACTTTTAAATTAGATTTGACTTTATAACTTTATAAAGTCACTTTAGGAGAAAAATTAAATTCTTTTGGACACTTTTCCCTAGGCCAAAGATCAAAGCCTTAGGGAACCACCTGTCCTCCAGTAACCAAATTTCAACTCTCCCTCTTACCGAGGAAGGTGTTCCTCACCACACCCATCTTGTCTCTGAAGTAGACATGCTGTCCCCGTGGTAAGGCTTTGGTAAGAATATCTGCAACCTGCTCATCAGTGGGAATATACTCAAGCTTCACAGCTCCCTTCTGAACATAGTCTTTGATGAAATGATATCTGATGCCGATATGCTTTGACCTGTTATGAAATACTGGATTCTCCGAGTTTAATGCAACTCTGATTATCACAGTATATCACTGAACGTCTCAACGACTGACCAAATAAGCCAAACAACATCTTGCGAAGCCATATGGCCTCACAACTAGCTAGACTGGTTGCCATATACTCTGCTTTCACTGAACTCAATGCTACTGATTGCTGCTTTCGGCTTGTTGACCACACTTTGTCAACGACCCCATAGCAGTACACCCCCATCTTTTTAAATGAGACTTATCATGATCGAGGCTCGTGTCATCCAGATTTCATCGCCAGACGACAGTTTTTATAAATGATGTAAACTCATTCTGCATGTTATGATGTAAATGATCTAAGTAAGACTGTCAATGTATGTAACAACCTAGGTAAGCCTAGTATGTTGTTGATGATCTCTATCCTAGGAGGTTTTTTGTCTCACTAATTCACGTAAGTGATCGACAGAGTTTTTCCCTCCAGCCTCACCCCAAAGCTAGGGTGGATTTTATCATCAGCATACTAAGTGAGTCTTAGTGTTCCATCGAGTCCTTGTAAAAGTAGTTTCAACTACTTGGTCTACTAGATCATGTTTTGAGTCGCAAAATTGGGTATTTATTTGAGGGTCTATACGAATGGGTATTCCCCCTTCATGCATGTAAATGTATTATCTCATGAAAAGAGGGTTGGAAAAATAATTATAATCCCCTCTTAGTCAATTAATTAAATTTTTTGGTCAATTAATTAATAAAATCTTAAACCAGAAATTTAATTAATTTAGGGTCCTAAGTTAGGATTAAATCTTTAAAGGCAAAATTTGTGGGTCCTTGGAAAATGATTTTGAAAGCCCCAGGCCAAGGGAATATTGAGAATTTTAAGAAATTTTGGACCCTTGGGTCTTGGTGGTTAAGTCAAAGTCAAAATTTTGGGGTAATTAACTCAAAAATAATATTTTTGAGTTAATTAAAATTGAATTAAATGATAAATTCGTTTTTTCCCCAAAATTTTAATTTCAACGCTCCGGATAAAAAAATAATTAAATCTTTTGGACGGTTGAGATTATTTTGACGAGGATCATCCAAACTAGCCGTTAGAGATTTTGTCCTATAAATTTAGAGGTCTTTGTCATTCTTGAGTCATCCGATCTCAAAATCGTGTACTGGTTCTTAAAAGCTTTTGCAAATTTTTGAGGAATAAAGCATAAAGACTTTGGGGTTACAAATCTTAATGTTCCTTCTCAGATCTATGTGGTGAATTGTCTCTAAACTCTGCTACTTTGTTTCTTGCATTTTATGGTTGATGGCTTTCATGGATTAATCTGCATATAGGTATCTTGTGCAGTTTTCTGGGTTTATAAAATAACATTCTGATTTTTCTGAAAAGGTCTCATGTTGTTTTCTTAAATCTCTATTGATCTAAGACTCAGATCTAAGTGTGCAGGGAATTTTTTTTTTTTTAAATTGAGCGTCTGGGGAAGTCTTCGGTTGGACCAGCCGACTCTCAATAAACATAAATCTGAAAAGCTCATTATTTGTTAAATTCCAAGTCTATCTTATGAAGTTGGTGGTTTTGCAGGGTTTTCTAAGGCTTGTGCCTCTCCCAAAAATTTTAAATCTCTAAAAAATCTGTGCTAAAATGGATTCAAATCTGACCATGAGGGTTTTAAATTTGTAAACTAGTTGTAAATTTGTAATTTTTTTTTTAGGACTGTAAGGGTTTAATCGTTTCTTGGTGTGTATCTTCAGATTTCGCTGGTTTCTTGCAAATTCAGGGTTCAAATCGTAAATTTTTTTAAGATCTGAGGCAGATCTAGCCTCCAAAGGCCAGATCTGGCCTCAAGTTACTACTGTGGACGAATCTAGACATTGTTTCGATTTAAAAGAGCATAAGATCTGGGCTTAAATGAAGAAATTTAATTTAACTGGGCGGAATTTATGTGTACCGGGTTTAATCAAAATTATTCTGTTGCTGCGCTCTTCCTGTCTGCCTTTTCTCTTTTTCGATTTCATCTGCTCTTACCTTTCCTCACGTGTCCCTCTGTCAGCCGTCCAAACAGCTCTTCGAACTCCCTAGCGCTCGATTTTCTTGTTTCTTTCTCCGCTGCTCCACATTGTCCATCGAATTTCCTTAACCTCCATTTCCCAAAACGCCTTCCATCTCAAAGCTCGTAGAGCATTCGATTTGTCCCTTCCTCTAAGTTTTTAGTCGCTTTCCATGCCAGAGCCTTTCTACCCTCGATTTCATTTCTCTGCATCACGTTCTCCTCTGCTGCCGTCCCATCTTCCTGCCATTCGAAACCCCCGTCCACTCTTCTTAGCGTCGAACCTTCTCCGCCGCCCGTTTCCTGCTATCCGCACAACCTTCTTGCTTCACGTTGTCTCCCCATTTGACCTCAACCTACATTCAAACAAAGAACAAACGCACACACTATTAAAATGATAAAACCCACATTTCATTTTTTGTATAGTTCGGGTTCTTTTAGTTAGCGTAGGCTTTAGTTTTAGTTTTTATTTTAGATTTAGATTTGATTTATTAAATTAGAATTCGACTTTGTGTAGTTTAGGCTTGATTCGATTTGGTTACCATTAGCTGTAGGATTTAAAAAAGTTTCGATTTTTTATTTTTAGTTTTAATATGTGTTAGCCGTAGAATTAGATTTTTGTTTTAACATTTTTAGATTTCAAGTTTTTGTGTGATAGCGTAGGTTTTAGATTGAAATTTAATTTTTTTTTAGCATCTAGTTTAGTTTAGATTTCATTTAATTTGGATTTTATTTTTTTTAGATTTCAGTTTAATTTAATTTCATTAATTTGCTTTAGTTTGGTTAGTGTTAGATAGATTTCCATTTCTGTAGTTCTAATTTAGATTTTAATTTAAATTTGGTTTAAATCTAACTTAGTCTTAGTTTTAAATTTAATTTTTAGATTAGCTTTAGAGTTAAATTTTGATTTTAGTTTTTTTTTGTTTAGATTTAATTTAGATTTTAGATTAGAACTTTTATTTAGATTTAGACTTTTAATTTGTTTTAGATTAAAAATAAAAATAATAAAAAATAAAAAATTCCAAAAGTTCTAAAAAAATCTAGAAAATACAAAAATATAAAAAATTTCAAATTTTCTATAGTCAAATGCGCTAAATTTTTTTATCTAAAGTTTGACTGTGGATCATTTTAATTTTCGAACTGTGTTAATTGGAACATCTTAAATATCTGGCATTCTCATATTATTGTGAATTCAAGTTATTCATGGTTGTGACATTTTCAATTAAATATCATTGTGATCAATCGTGTTTTAATACGCAGCAGTTAATCATCATACTTATCTTTAATTTGATAACGGGATCTTGTTTGACTCCATAAGGCACTGGTCTTAAACGTGAAATCTAATTTAGATCTGTGAAATCTTGTTAATTTTATCAAGTATTTGGTGTTTTAGCTGTGTCTCCTAAATTTTTCCTCTTCATTTCTAATAGGGTCTACCTCCCTTAGCTTGCAAGGAGACAGCTTAAATAGAGATATTGGGGATAAAGGTGACAGCCCCCAATCTGAGCCGTTGTCGCGGTGCCTGGACAATTTGTGCGACAACATTTTTTGGCGCTGTTGTCGGGGATAGAGTTTTTCTGTCCTTGGTCTTTGCGACATTTTCTAATCTTTTAAATCTTCTTTCGCCATTCATTAGCCTATCACAAGGGATCACATTTTCTGGCGTTCTTTCATCTCTTCATCATCTAATCATTTCATCTTTAGCACCTGGACATTTTGGTTGGCTTTTTGTTTGGGTGGCAACTCCACTTATTCGTCTTTTTACTCCTAGACAAGAATCCCCCCCTGATATCCATCTGCTATTTCTCGATTATTTCTTTTGTTTTAAGATTAGTTTCATGTTCAAGTGGCGACTCCAATTCTTTCATTTCTTACAAGAATTCCTGCTAAGAAGTTTGCTTCTTGAGGACCTTCTGACTATTCTTGAACACGGATCTATTTCTAAAATCCTAAAAACGATATCATGGATGTTTTTGCCCCGTGTAATTTTGCTAATATTCAGGGTTATCCCCATGATGTCCCTCAAATGGATAAATTACCTTATTTTCAAGGAAATGAAGCAGTTAGTGTCAAATCTCATTTGTTTGCTTTCACTAACTGGTGGAATAGATTTGCATTTGCAAATAATAATTTCGATGATGTAAAGATGAAAACTTTTGTTCTTACTTTTGGTGAGGATTTTGCTGAATGGTTTACGGAAAAGCCTGATAATTCATTTGATACTTTTGAATCCATTGTAGCTTCCTTTAAGGACAAATATGGTGATAAAAGGGAAGATAGGCATTTGGTAAGGGAAATCGGTACCATAAAAAAGAAAGAAAATGAAACGACTGAAGATTTAAACAGGAGATTTAATGGCATCCTCAGAGAAATATCTCAAACTCATAAACCTCCTGATGGATCTCTTCTGAATTTTTACATTGATGCTTTTGATTCTGATACTACATATGAGTTAAGGCGGACTAAAACTGCAAATTATAAGGCTTGTCAATCTTTAGTTGAGGAGCTTGAAAAAGATAAAAGGGCATCTGGGAAGTCTGAAATTGCTGGTTTTGATGGGGCTGCAACTAAGTTAAAAGAACCTCTAGAAGATGATGATGACCCTGTGAAAAAGTTAATGCAAAAGCTTGAAAGCATGGAGCTCAATCAAGCGAAATTGATCTCTGAACACGCTAAGGAAACAAGTGTCTTACAGGTTAGGTTGGTCCAAATGGAAAGGGCTCAAACGTAGAATTCCCAACTTAGAAATAATAATGCTTTGCAGGAAAGAGGCCTATCTAATGAGCAGAGACCGACAAATCAACTTGAGTTTGCAAATCTTGTGGATGAAGCTCTGCCTTATTGTAGAGCCTGTAATGCTCTTCATGAAGAGGTTACTTGCCATGTTGTCAAAAGAATCATAGATAGTAGAATGGCAGGGTCGAGCCATCAAATTAATGTTGTTGGTAAGGACTATCACATGCATATAGAAGATCATGAAAGTCATGTTAAGGAACCAGCTCAGATGATTAAGGATGTGCAACCCAATCATACGCAAATGATTCAAAACATGGAAGCTAACCAAATCAATCTTCAAAATCAAATAATTGCCATGGAAGAAAAACATGTTAAGGAAATAAATGTCATGGAAAACAGGTTAAAGATAATGGAAGTTAATCATTCTAATCAGATGTCCATCATGGAAGCAAGACACACCCAGGAAATGACTACCATGAAGGAAAATCACTTGTTGGAGATGAGTTCCATACAGAAAAGGTTGGAAAAAATGGAAAAATTACATATACAAAAGTTTCAGCCGAAATTTGATTATGAAGATTCATCAATAGATCATAAGACTTCTTGTCTGCTAAAGCCATTCTCATCTCATCACATGGAGGATTTAACTATGATTTCAAAGGATGTTGAGAAAGACCAAGCTTATGTGTCACCATTGACAGAGTATATCCAGAATAACATTGGTCATGCTCCAGGTTCTTCAGATATTTTGTACAAACATCTTCAAGACGAGGACAAGAAATCTACAATGATCTCATTGCTGATGTCACAACCCACTCAAAAGAAGAGAAAGAAGCAAAAAAGAAGTAAGTGGTTTGATTCGTTTGATGGCCGAGAGCAGCTTGACATTTGCATAAGACAAAGTCCTACATTGTGCAAGATTGGACATGGCACATCTGAAAAGCAGCCTACAGACTTGCCTGAAAGCAGACAAATGCTCAGCATACACTATATTGAGCACATATGATACCACAGGGCATCCTTTGTATTGTATTTCTAACCTTACACCTTGTTATTTTAGCTTTTCATTTTGCAGTTAGAGTAGATTTACTTTTCATGTTAAGTAGAATAATAAATAAAAGAAGAGCTTCTATTTTTCATGAGCTTAATGGTATATGATGATATTAGGATGGACGCTACTTATGTAATCTTGTGTGTTGCTTGGATGCAGATTCTGGATTCTCACATTCCTTCAATGAAGCAACGTGTCCCCAAGTAGAGCCAGATGTTGACCACACTTTGTCAATGACTCCATAGCAGTACACCCCCATTTTTTTAAATGGGACTTATCATGATCGAGGCTCGTGTCATCCAGATTTCATCGCCAGACAACAGTTTTTATAAATGATGTAAACCCATTCTGCATGCTATGATGTAAATGATCTAAGTAAGACCGTCAATGTATGTAACAACCTAGGTAAGCCTAGTATGTTGTTGATGATCTCTATCCTAGGAGGTTTTTTGTCTCACTGATTCACGTAAGTGATCGACAGAACCCTCCAGCCTCACCCCAAAGCTAGGGTGGATTTTATCATCAGCATACTAAGTGAGTCCTAGTGTTCTATCGAGTCCTTGTAAAAGTAGTTTCAACTACTTGGTCTACTAGATCATGTTTTGAGTCGCAGAATTGAGTATTTATTTGAGGGTCTATATGAATGGGTATTCCCTCTTCATGTATGTAAATGTATTATCTCATGTAAAAGAGAGTTGGAAAAATAATTATAATCCCCTCTTAGTCAATTAATTAAATTTTCTGGTCAATTAATTAATAAAATCTTAAACCAGAAATTTAATTAATTTAGCGTCCTAAGTTAGGATTAAATCTTTAAAGGCAAAATTTGTGGGTCCTTGGAAAATGATTTTGAAAGCCCCAGACCAAGGGAATATTGAGAATTTTAAGAAATTTTGGACCCTTGGGTCTTGGTGGTTAAGTCAAAGTCAAAATTTTGGGGTAATTAACTCAAAAATAATATTTTTGAGTTAATTAAAATTGAATTAAATGATAAATTCGTTTTTTCCCCAAAATTTTAATTTCAACGCTCCAGATAAAAAGATAATTAAATCTTTTGGACGGTTGAGATTATTTTGACGAGGATCATCCAAACTAGCCGTTAGAGATTTTGTCCTATAAATTTAGAGGTTTTTGTCATTCTTGAGTCATCCGATCTCAGAATCGTGTATTGGTTCTTACAAGCTTTTGCAAATTTTTGAGGAATAAAGCATAAAGACTTTGGGGTTACAAATCTTGATGTTCCTTCTCAGATCTATGTGGTGAATTGTCTCTAAACTCTGCTACTTTGTTTCTTGCATTTTATGGTTGATGGCCTTCATGGATTAATCTGCATACAGGTATCTTGTGCAGTTTTCTAGGTTTATAAAATAACATTCTGATTTTTCTGAAAAGGTCTCATGTTGTTTTCTTAAATCTCTATTGATCTAAGATTTAGATCTAAGTGTGCAGGGATTTTTTTTTTTTAAATTGAGCGTCTGGGGAAGTCTTCGGTTGGACCAGCCGACTCTCAATAAACATAAATCTGAAAAGCTCATTATTTGTTAAATTCCAAGTCTATCTTATGAAGTTGGTGGTTTTGCAGGGTTTTCTAAGGCTTGTGCCTCTCCCAAAAATTTTAAATCTCTAAAAAATCTGTGCTAAAACGGATTCAAATCTGACCATGAGGGTTTTAAATCTGTAAACTAGTTGTAAATTTGTAATTTTTTTTTTAGGACTGTAAGGGTTTAATCGTTTCTTGGTGTGTATCTTCAGATTTCGCTGGTTTCTTGCAGATTCAGGGTTCAAATCGTAAATTTTTTTAAGATCTA
Source organism: Pinus albicaulis (assembly GCA_034641835.2). NCBI lineage: Eukaryota > Viridiplantae > Streptophyta > Pinopsida > Pinales > Pinaceae > Pinus > Pinus albicaulis. Next base: position 12,878 of record JAXQQM020091709.1, on the reverse strand, counting down.
AGGTAGATCTAGCCTCCAAAGGCCAGATCTGGCCTCAAGTTACTACTGTGGATGAATCTGGACATTGTTTCGATTTAAAAGAGCATAAGATCTGGGCCTAAATGAAGAAATTTTAATTTAACTGGGCGGAATTTATGTGTATCGAGTTTAATCAAAATTATTTTGTTGCTGCACTCTTCCTGTTTGCCTTTTCTCTTTTTCGATTTCATCTACTCTTACCTTTCCTCACGTGTCCCTTTGTCAGCCGTCCAAACAGCTCTTCGAACTCCTCAGCGCTCGATTTTCTTGTGTCTTTCTCCTTTGCTCCACATTGTCCATCGAATTTCCTTAACCTCCATTTCCCAAAACGCCTTCCATCTCAAAGAGCGTAGAGCATTCGATTTGTCCCTTTCTCTAAGTTTTTAGTCGCTCTCCATGCCAGAGCCTTTCTACCCTCGATTTCATTTCTCTGCATCACGTTCTCCTCTGCTGCCGTCCCATCTTCTTGCCATTCGAAACCCTAGTCCACTCTTCTTAGCGTCGAACCTTCTCCGCCGCCCGTTTCCTGCTATCCGCACAGCCTTCTTGCTTCACGCTGTCTCCCCATTTGACGTCAACCTGCATTCAAACAAAGAACAAACGCACACACTATTAAAATGATAAAACCCGCGTTTCATTTTTTGTATAGTTCGGGTTCTTTTAGTTAGCGTAGGCTTTAGTTTTAGTTTTTATTTTAGATTCAGATTTGATTTATTAAATTAGAATTCGACTTTGTGTAGTTTAGGCTTGATTCCATTTGGTTACCATTAGCTGTAGGATTTAAATAAGTTTTGATTTTTTATTTTTAGTTTTAATGTGTGTTAGCCGTAGAATTAGATTTTTGTTTTAAAATTTTTAGATTTCAAGTTTTTGTGTGATAGCGTAGGTTTTAGATTGAAATTTTTTTTTTTTTAGGATCTAGTTTAGTTTAGATTTCATTTAATTTGGATTTTATTTTTTTTAGATTTTAGTTGTTGTTCGTTAATTTGCTTTGGACACAATTAGGTATTAGATAGTTTATTTTTTAGTTCTAATTTAGATTTTAATTTGTTGGTTTAAATCTAACTTAGTCTTAGTTTTAATTTAGTTTTGAATTATTTTAGAGTTGAGTTTTGATTTTAGTTTTTTTTGTTTAGATTTAATTTAGATTTTAGATTAGAACTTTTATTTAGATTTAGGCTTTTAATTACATTTTAGATTAAAAATAAAAATAATAAAAAATAAAAAATTTAAAAGTTCTAAAAAATCTAGAAAATTTTCTAAAATATAAATTTCACAATTTTCTATAGTCAAATGCGCTAAATTTTTTAATAAAAGTTGGTAGTAGGTTGGCACTAATTTTCGAGCGTGTTAATTGGAACATCTTAAATATACTGGCATTCTCATATTGTTGTTGAGTTCAAGTTAATACATGGTTGTGGCGTTTTCAATTAAATATAATTGTGATCAATCGCGTTTTGATAAGCAGCAGTTAATCGTCACTTACTGGTTTATAATTGCATAACGAGATCTTGTTTGACTCCATAAGGCACTGGTTATTAACGTGAAATCTAATTTAGATCTGTGGAATCTCGTTCATTCTATCAAGTATTTGATGTTTTAGCTGTGTCTTCTGGATTTGTCATCCTCATTTATAATAGGGTCTACCTCCCTTAGCTTGCAAGGAGACAGCTTAAATAGAGAGATTGGGGATAAAGGTGACAGCCCCCAATCTGAGTCGTTGTCGCGGTGCCTGGACAATCTGTGTGACAACACGACTGAACCACGACACCACTGCCGAACCCAACCCAAAACAACACCCTAAAGTGCTCTTCCTATTAGAAGCACAACCTGCCCAATCAGAATCAGTGTAACCTGCCAATCTCACTCCATCTCCGTGCCTATAATCCAGACCATACTCCACTGTCCCCTACAAGTACCGCAAAATGTGTTTTGCAGCAACCCAGTGCACCCTCCTGGGCTCACACATGAACTGGCTTATCGTGTTGACTGCAAATCATATATCTGGTCTGGTGTTGGCCTAATACATCAAGGAACCAATCAACTGTCTATGCAATGTTGGATCCACCAACTCGGAATCTGAAGCATGAAGCTTCTTCCAGTTGGTGATCATCAGTGTTGACATGGTTCCACAATCCTCCATGTGGAATCTGCCAAGGATGTCCACAATATACTTCCCCTGCCCCAGGAAGAAATGCCCCTCCTCCTGCCACACCTCCAAACCCAAAAAGTAATGCATCAAGCCAATGTCCTTCATCTCGAACTCCGAGTCACATGCCCCAAGACACGATGCGGACTCTTGTTCTGCAAATAAACAACAGTGTCATCCACATACAACACCAAAATGAGAGGCTCCTCACCTATCACAATAAAGTATAGGTTCAGATCATCATCATTCTTTGTGAAACCCATCTCCTGCAAGTATGTATCTATCCTGGAGTACGAAGATCTAGGAGCTTGCTTCAGGCCATAAAGGGCCTTCTTCAGTCTACACACATGGGACTCCTTCCCATGCACCTCAAAGCGCTGTGGCTGCTCAATGTACACCTCCTCCTGTATGAAGCCATTGAGAAATGCAGTCTTCACATCCATCTGGTGGATCTTCCAAACCATCTCTGCTGCTATCGATATGATGGAGCGAATCGAAGTATATCGAGCCACGGGAGCGAAGTTCTCCTCATAATCTACTCCCTCTACTTGGGAGAACCCTCTAGCCACAAACCTTGCTTTGAATTTCTCAATGCTGCCATTTGCAGCATGCTTTACCTTGTAAAGCCATCTGGAAGTAACCATGGATTCGCCCTCAGGCCTCGACATCACCTCCCAAACATCACTCTTCATGATAGAAGAATACTTCTCCTGCATGGCCTCTCTCCAGACCTGCTGGCTAGCTGCCTCCTCATAGCTAGAAGGCTTAGAGTCAATGATGTTGGCAACCATTGCCATATAGCTACAGAACCTCTCAGGTGGTCTGCTCTCTCTGACCGGCCTCTTTGGCCCAGCAACAGATGTGGCCTCTCTCAAGGTATCCTAAAGCTACTTGGGCTTCCTCTTCCCTGAGCACACTTCTCCCACCGGAGAATGGAACTCCTCCTCATCATCATCAGGAGCCTGAACTCCTGACTGTCTGTCTGCTGTCCTCCTGCCTGAACCTGAACCTGTAGATGCTGAAGTACCGTGTGAAATGTCTGTCAGTGGACTCCTTAGTGAACTGCTTTGCGGATTGCTCTGCACACTGTCTGAAGCACCACCCCTCTGACTCTGTGAGCCACTGCTCACTGATGGACCTGACACCGTAATCAATGTACCTCCGGATCCTCCTGATCCTTGCCCACTAGATCCCTGTGCTTGACTCAACTGCTCCTGAGGGTCTGGCCGATCCAGATACTGTGAATCCCGTGACCTCCTGAAAGCCCTGTCCTCCTCGAACTTCACATCCTGCCTGACAACAACTCTCCTCTGTGCAGGAATATAAATCTGAAAGGCTTTCAAGGTCTCACTGTAGCCCACAAAGATACCCTTCTCTGCAGTGGGCTCTAGCTTGGTCCTCTTCTCCTTGGGTACGTAGGAGTATGCAATACACTCAAAGATACGGAAGTGACCAACATCAGGCTTTTTCCTAGAAAAAGAAACCTCCGGAGTCACATGCCCCAAGACACGATGCAGACTCTTGTTCTGCAAATAAACAACAGTGTTGTAGGCCTCTGCCCACAAAAACAATGGTAACCCCTGATCATGTAACATGGCTTTGGCTCCCCCAACGATGGATCTATTCTTCCTCTTTGCGACCACGTTCTGTTGGGGGTTGCAAGGAACTGTGAACTCCCTCCTGATGCCTACCTCCGCACAATACTCAACAAACTCACCAAGGGTGTACTCCCCTCCATTGTCCGACCTTCGGGACTTCATCTTCCGACCTCTCTGAGTCTCCACAAGAGCTTTGAACTCCTGAAACCACTTGAAGACCTCACTCTTGGTCTTCAAGAAATAAATCCAAGTCCTCCTAGAGTGATCATCAATGAATAAAACATAATACTCATATCCACCCAAGGAAACATGAGACATCCGACCGCTCACATCGGAATTAATCAAATCAAGTATCCCAGTCGATCTGCTGTCATTGTTGGGAAAAGGGGATTTGGAAAACTTGCCCATAGCACATCCTCTGCACGTATCAAAGTGATTAGTACTGAAATATGGCACACTTGTAGTGATCTCCCGCAATGTCCTCAAGGCTCCATGATACATGTGCCCCATCCTGCGGTTCCAAATCTCACATAGCTCTGAAATGCTAGCTCTGTTGCTTGTACTACTGCTCAATGCCAAAAGGGGCTGAAATGCAAACTTGTACACCTTTGCATGGCGTACACCAATCACTCTAGCTGAATCAACTAGAGCGCCCCTGGGATATATCTGCACTTGTCCTCTCCTGAACAATATCTCATATCCTCTGTCCTCCAATGTTGAGACGGATATGAGGTTCTTCCTCATCCCTGGCACATATGGAACATCTGACACCTTCAAGGGAGGTTTGGGTTCCCTATCAAATGTCAATTTCCCTACATCGACTGCTCTAACAACGCTGTCGTCTCCGAGTACTACCTCTATATCAGTGCAACTCTCTGAAAGCTCTGAGAAGTACTCAGGGACTCCTGTCATGTGACGTGAAGCGCCACTGTCAACATACCAGATACCTGAAGATGCTCCGCTAGTGGAGGGAAATGCACACTGCCTCTCAACCTCCGTGGCAGGTGATCCTGCGCTAGTGGACTCACAAGCAATGAACCCAAACTCCTGGTCAAAGCTATCCGTAAAGTCCTCTATCTCTGTTGATGCTGCCATGCTCTGGTTCTTCCCCTTCTTCTTCTTCTCCAAACACACAACTGCATAGTGTCCCATCTTCTGACAATTCCAACACTTCACCTTGGAATAGTCTTTCTGCGTGTTTCTTGGTTTACCTTTACCTTTTTCTTTGCCCCCACCAACACTTGTGGAAGCTTGCTTCTTTCCCTTGCCTTTCTTACCTCCTGCTAACAGTGCTACATCCTCATCTTGCTCAACTGGTTTGGCTGCCCCAAGCTGGCTCTTTCTGATTTTCGTTTGTAGGTAATCATCCCAGAACCTCTCCCAAGTGGGAAGGGTCTCACGTGCACAAACCCCATAAGCAAAGTTTAGCCATGAACTGGGAAGGCCATTCACTGGAATTTGCACCAACTCAGTGGGTGCAATGACCTCTCCAACTGCTGCCAATGCATCTCTCAAATTAGTAATCGTTGTGAGATATCCAGCTGCACTATCAGTCTTACCCATCTTAATGGTCTTCAGCTTTTCCCTTAGGACCATTTTCCTGTTCTCATTGGTACTCTGGGAGAGATTGGTCAATGCTGTCCACATCTCATGAGCATATCTCTTTCCTCTCACATGAGGAATGAAATGGTCTTTGATTCCATCCAGAATCAGTCTCTTACCCTTGTTATTCTTTTTATTAAGGACTGCCAACTCATCAAGGTCTGTAATATTCCTAATTAGCACTGCTAATTGGAATATTTCATTTTTGTATAGTTTTGCCGCCTTTAGTTAAATTAATAAATAAAGTGAGAATTAGGGGGTCAACTCACTTAATAAAATAAAGTGCTTTCCTAGTTGATGAACGTTGTGACTTAAAGGGGTGGCCTTGGGGGTCCACACGCACATGAGGGAAGGCCTCACGCTGACCCTAAGGTAACTGCGCAGGTCAAGGAGGAGATCAAGGACGCAGTTAGGGTTTTTGAGGGAGCTAGCACTATAAAAGGTGGGGTTTTCACTCCATTTGGCATTATTGATATGTTGATGATATTGAGAGCTAGACTTCTGTCTACTTCAGCACGCCGGTTGTTTAGTCGGTCTGCAACACTGTTTAGTGCGAACTGAGTGTCTCCGGTCGGAGATCTCGCCCTTGGCCCCGGGGGACTTCGAGTGCCTGCTCGGGCAAGGTATTTCCTTCAGTTTTAGTAGGTGATTTGCAGTGGATTTTGGTGGACGTTTTGCAGAGGAGCTGGCCCCTTGGAGTGACTGCGCAGTCCAGGAGAGAGGACGCAGTTTCAGCAGGGAGAACGCAGTCAGTGTTTGTGCAGCGCTGTTGTGGGTGATTTTGTGGTGGCTTCAGCGTATTTCAGCCTTGGGGAGATTGTTGTTTCAGCCGGAGGGTTTGCAGGAGGATTTAGGCCCCTTTCCCAGCATATTTCTTGAGCTTCTGCGCTGTTCCTGGAGAGACAACGTTTTCATTGAGGAGGGCTTTATTGGTGGATTTTCGGAGGTGGAGCATTTGCTTCACGGTTTCTGGGTTTTGTCCGGAGGGGTGAGTACAGACAGCCTTCCGATTTTCAGCTTATTCCTGTGAGGGGATCAGCCCCTAGTGCCAGTACATTGCAGCAGCAGCTATCTACGGCAGTTTTCTCCAGCAGCTAGGGCGTAGTCTCTGTTGTAGCCATTTCTTATTCTGAGAGGGTCTTCACTTGCCTAGAGCAAGGATAGGTGCACTCATTCTGATTATCTCTTGTACCCATATATGTATTCTCAGATTAATAAAATGGCTTAGCGTTCTGGTATTTTATGTGTACTTGTTCCATATTCTAGTTCCGGCATTTTGTTCTATATAGCTGCTTGTTTGTTTTGCTGTGTATTACTGTTTATTTCCCGTTAGGGATATTACAGTGGTATCAAAGCATAGTTCTGGCTCAGCCTGTGGTGCTAGCAGTCTATGATGCCCGGGGATAACCCCTATTTTGATCAGAGGGGATACAAAGACGTTGAGAGTAGGTGGGAGTTTCCCTTCGGAGGGAGGGATTCTGATCAGGAGCCACCTGAGACAGATTCAGAGCAGGAGTAGCCTGCAAGGGACACAGAGCAGTGGAACCCGATGGCAGACGAGGAGGGTTCGAGGAGATGGGATACGCTCCTCCATCACATGCAGAAGATGACACAGAGACTCACGGCCATAGAGATCAGACAGAGGGAACCTCCCAGGGTTTTCCAGATCGGTGAGGGATCGGGTATGTCTCACCACGTGCCAGTGCATGATGCTATCCCCATTGTGGCATCTCATGCACCCACACGATCTACTATGCCCACATTCTTGCCAGAGGACGCAGGGGCAGGAGTACCAGGAGGTGCACAGAGGGATATTCCAGCACCCACGCGATCTACCATGCCTACCTTCCTGGCAGAGGACGCAGGGACAACAGTACAGAGGGAGATAGATCCGGCTCGGATGGCTGACCTTTTTGCAGAGTATCAGGCTTACGGACAGGCGTTCATGGACTCTCTCACTTTCAGAGACTATATCCAGGTCTAGCATGACAGCAGGCCCCGTGATCATCACCGAGGGCACAGACACCACCGTGATGACCACCGCACAGCTAGTAGATTTCATTTGCCCACGTTTGATGGCTCATCAAACAGCTCGGCAAAGTCTTGGGTGGAGAAGCTGCAATCTATTTTCAGCTTAACCCGATGTCGCAGTCAGAGGCCATTAAGGTGGCAACATTACATCTGGACGGTGAGGCCCAGGACTGGTGGTTCCATGGGATGACGACACTCAGACATTCTGCAGTGACGACATATGCCGAGTTACCCGGAGGGTGATAGAGCGCTTTGACAGGAGGGATCCGGAGCAGCATTTTGTTGAGCTGACAAAGCTCAAACAGTCTGGGAGTGCAGAGACATACATTTCAGACTTCTTGAGGATTTCGGTGATGGTCCCTGATTTGTCGACGGCTCGGATGGTTTACATGTTTGTGGAGGGATTGTCAGAGCCACTTCGTGGCCTAGTCCGGTCGACCAGACCAGCTACCCTTCAGGATGCCATCAGCAGGACTCGGGACTTACAGGATGTCTTACCCAAGACTCGGACACCCTATCCCCAGAGACAGGCTTTCCAGCCTAAGGGGAAGGACACGAGGGTTCTGCCTCCCAAGGCGAATCCTGGACGGGGGCAGTTTGATGATGAGGCTAGGAGAGACTTGAGGAGGAAGCGGTTGTGTTTCACTTGCCAGGAGCCTTGGGCACCGGGACATAGGTGTGCTGCAGGGAAAGCACACTTCATTGAGGTCTTCTCCGAGAGAAGTGGAGAAGAGGATGAGGGGGATGATGTGGAGGCAGGAGATTGTTATGCAGCGCAGAGTACCTTACCACCTCCACCACCCGCAGCAGGTGGGGCATCATTTGCACCCACTGGGGGAGCTCTAGCCGCATTGCGGGGAGTTCCCAAGTACTTGACGCTGCGCGTATGAGGGACAGTGCGCGGGCAGCGGGTTTCAGTCTTAGTTGACAGTGGGGCCACCCACAACTTTATTGATGCCCAGATGGTTGAGCGGAGAGGCATACAGACAGAGGGCTTTGATGGGTTTTCCGTCTTGGTCCCAGGAGATCAGACCATGGCATGTGCTCGATATGTTCCGGAGTTATCAGTGACGATGGGCACTTATACATTGATAGATCACTTCTTTGTGGTGGACATTCCGGACACCAACCTGATATTGGGTGTTCAATGGCTTATTACTCTAGGGAAAGTCACGACAGATTGGAAGGCCCTAGAGATGGAGTGGGATGATCCCAAGACGGGGAGGCATGAGAAGATACGGGGACAGCACACATACCCACCCCAGACAGTGTCAGCACACAGGATGGAGGCGACCTTCTGCAAGGGAGACATAGAGTGGGCGGTAGAGTTGCGGGCTTCAGAGGCGGTGGATACAGGGCAGGCAGTGCATCCTAAGCTACAGTCTATTCTCGATAGGTATGCAACGGTTTTCGGGGATATCCCACCAGGGCAGCCGCCGGATCGGGGGTTTGAGCATACGATCGAGCTTGAGCAGGGGATACAGGCCGTGATTACCACACCGTATAGGCATCCCAAAGCCTATCGGGACGAGATAGAGCGGGCCATTCAGGAGTTGCTGGCCCTTGGTCACATTCGGCCCAGCACGAGTCCTTTTGCTTCTTCTGTAGTGCTGGTGAAGAAGAAGGACGCCACATTGCGCATGTGCATTGACTACAGGGCTCTGAACAAGAAGACCTTGAAGAACAGGTACCCCATCCCCAGGATCGATGAGCTGATGGATGAGTTGAGAGGAGCACGGTTCTTCTCAAAGATTGACTTGAGATCCGGGTACCATCAGATTCGCGTGAGGGAACAGGACATTCCCAAGACCGCTTTCAAGTGTCACTATGGGCACTTTGAGTTTCTGGTCATGCCATTTGGGCTGACCAATGCACCTGCTACCTTCCAGTCATGCATGAACCACATTTTCAGGGGTCATCTGAGGAAGTTTGTGCTGGTTTTCTTTGATGACATACTTATATACAACAGGACTTGGGAGGAGCACCTCCAGCATATTGAGACAGTTTTGCACATCTTGGAGGAGCAGCAGTTCTATGCCAAGCTCTCCAAGTGTGAGTTCGGGTTGACAGAGATGCTGTATCTGGGGCACATTATAGGAGTGGACGGGGTGAGGGTCCATGAGGAGAAGATCAGGGCCATCAGGGATTGGCCAGAGCCGCGGAATGTGACGGAGCTTCGGGGATTTATTGGCATTTGCACATACTACAGGAAGTTCGTCAAGGGCTTCTCTCAGCTTGCTGCACCCCTCACAGATTTGACGAGAAAGGGGGCATTCAGTTGGTCGGACACAACACAACGAGCTTTTGACAAGCTCAAGGAGGTGATGAGCAGTTGTCCTGTGTTGGCGTTGCCAGATTTTACACAGCCCTTTGTCCTAGAGTGTGATGCATCAGGAGAGGGGATTGGTGCAGTTTTGATGCAGGGCGGTCACCCGATTGCTTTTGAGAGTCGGAAGCTCCTTCCACACGAGAGGTTGTATCCCATATACGACAAGGAGATGTTGGCTATCATGCATGCATTGGCCAAGTACCGACAGTACCTAGTGGGCAGCAAATTCAGGGTGAGGACAGATCATAACAGCCTGAGGTACTTTCTGGAGCAGAAGCAGTTGCAGGAGAGGCAGCAGAAGTGGATCAGCAAGATCCAAGCCTATGACTTTGACATCGAGTATGTCAAGGGCAAGAATAACGTGGTGGCTGATGCCCTTTCTCGTAGACCGGCCACGTTATCACTTATGAGCTTGGACGCTGATTGGAGGGCTCGACTGCTGGTTGAGTACTCCAAGGATAGGTTTGCATGTGAGGTTCTGGATGGGCAGGTAGCTGATGACAGGTACAGGGTGATCGATGAGATCATCTATTACAGGGACAGGATCTTCTTGACTGAGAGATCTCAGCTCAAGAAGAAGATACTCCAGGCTTCACACGATTCTCCATTGGCGGGCCATCAGGGGTTCACCAAGACATACAGGGCTATTCGGGAGAGGTTCTCATGGAAGGGCCTCAAGGAGGACGTACTCCAGCATGTCAGGGAGTGCGATGTTTGCCAGAGGAACAAGGGAGAGATGAGCCATCCTGTAGGGTTGTTGCAGCCTCTTCCCATCCCGGAGGGGAAATGGGAGAGCATCTCGATGGATTTCATCACAGGGTTGCCCATGGTGCAGGGCAAGGACTGCATCTTCGTAGTCGTTGACCGGCTGACGAAGTATGCCCATTTTTTCGCCATATCCGCACATCACACAGCAGCACAGGTGGCTGAGCTGTTCTTCAGGGAGATTTTCAGATTGCATGGTCTACCCAAGACCATCGTCAGTGACAGGGATAGCCGCTTCATGGGCGGATTCTGGCAGGAGCTCTTCCGACTAGTGGGGACCGAGTTGACACCGAGCACCAGTTATCACCCCCAAACGGACGGGCAGACCGAGATAGTTAACAAGTGGCTGGAGGGCTACTTGCGTAACTACGTCAGTGGACAGCAGAGGGCATGGCTGAAGTGGCTGCATTTGGGCGAGTACTGCTACAACACGACGCATCATATGTCTATTGGTATGTCAGCTTTCTATGCTTTGTATGGATATCATTCCTTATCTTTTGTGGACATGATGTTTGGTGTTAGCAGGGCTCCGAGAGCCAAGTTATGGATCCAAGAGAGCCAAGATATCCTCCGAGCTCTCAAGGACAACATAGCCACAACACAGAATCAGCAGAAGTTGTATGCTGATAAGGGTCGTGTGGAGAGACACTTCGAGGTAGGGGACTTGGTCTACCTACGGCTACAGCCATACCGACAGTCTTCGCTCAAGCAGAAGGGGACGGAGAAGCTTAAGCCCCGCTTTTATGGGCCATACAGGGTGATACGCAGGATCGGGCAGGTTGCGTATGAGTTGGAGCTGCCCCAAGGCAGCAAGATTCATAACATCTTTCATGTATCATGCCTGAAAAAGGCACTGGGCCAGCAGGTGACAGTCACAGAGGAGCTACCACCCACGGATGATGAGGGGCATCTGGTGTTGCAGCCGGAGGCTATTATTGACACTAGGGAGAGGCAGCTGCGGAGCAGGAAGATCAGGAAGTTCTTGATGAGATGGAAGAACTTGCCGGATGAGGATGCCACTTGGGAGGATGAGAGGATCTTGCAGCATCCATCACTTCAGTTGCTTGAGGACAAGCAACGTTCTGTCGGGGGAGACTGTAATATTCCTAATTAGCACTGCTAATTGGAATATTTCATTTTTGTATAGTTTTGCCGCCTTTAGTTAAATTAATAAATAAAGTGAGAATTAGGGGGTCAACTCACTTAATAAAATAAAGTGCTTTCCTAGTTGATGAACGTTGTGACTTAAAGGGGGTGGCCTTGGGGGTCCACACACACATGAGGGAAGGCCTCACGCTGACCCTAGGTAACTGCGCAGGTCAAGGAGGAGATCAAGGACGCAGTTAGGGTTTTTGAGGGAGCTAGCACTATAAAAGGTGGGGTTTTCACTCCATTTGGCATTGTTGATATGATATTGATATTGAGAGCTAGACTTCTGTCTACTTCAGCACGCCGGTTGTTTAGTCGGTCTGCAGCACTGTTTAGTGCAAACTGAGTGTCTCCTGTCGGAGATCTCGCCCTTGGCTCCGGGGGACTTCGAGTGCCTGCTCGAGCAAGGTTTTTCCTTCAGTTCCAGTTGGTGATTTGCAGTGGTTTTCTGGTGGACGTTTTGCAGAGAGCCGTCTCTTGAGGATCATGGCCTGTGAGAGAGGACACAGCTTTCAAGTAGGAGGACGGCCTAAGGAGCCAGGGCAGTCATTGCTGTTGAGCGTTTGTGGTGGCTTCAGCGTATTTCAGCCTTGGGGAGATTGTTGTTTCAGCTAGAGGGTTTGTAGGAGGATTTAGGCCCCTTTCCCAACATATTTCTTGAGCTTCTGCGCTGTTCCTGGGAGAGACAGCGTTTTCATTGAGGAGGGCTTTATTGGTGGATTTTCGGAGGTGGAGCATTTGCTTTTGGTTTACTTGCTTCTCGGGTTTTGTCCGGGAGGGGTGAGGCTGCACAAATTCTTCCGATTTTCAAACTTTATTCCGGTGAGGGGATCAGCCCCTAGTGCCAGTACATTGCAGCAGTAGCTTTCTACGGCAGTTTTCTCCAGCAGCTAGGACGCAGTCTCTATTGTAGCCATTTCTTATTCTTCTGAGAGGGTCTTCACTTGCCTAATAACACTGTTGTAGTAAAGGTACTATTTTCTGTGTGAAAAATCAGGTTGCTGTAATTTTTCTTCTTGCTGTCCCAAATTGCGCTTTTCAGCAAAATAGCTCTGATACCATGTAGAAATTTGACAACCCAACCCCGATTTTCAGTTTCTCCTTATTTCTCCCATAAAGTTAAATGCCCATTCCCATAGCCATACATTCATCAAGCTGGAAAAAATAAATATTTTCTGAAAACACAAATTCTGGAAATTTCACAGTGCTGAAATGCAGAAATAAAAACTCTGAAAAT